>JAMKCH010062733.1:0-19158 GCA_023653785.1 Ophioderma brevispina
TCACACCGTCTGGTGATCTGTACTATTACTGGGAAAATCCAAGAAACAAACCAATACATAGAAAACATATAGGGGGATGATTGAGGGGAAGGACTATAAATAGTGGCATATGCATGTCAAACTTCAGGCAAAACAGAGATAGAACCCAAAAATCTAAAACAATAATAAAATCTTTCAAATTTAAATTTTGAGCGACAAAAGGCACCAGTAGCTAGTGCTGGTGATATAAATGAACTTGACCTGAGATCACCTGAGAGGAATTTGGAAGGCAACAGGCCCAACAAAAAAAAGGGGGGGGGGGAAATTTGAATAAGAAAGGGATATCCGGGCGACAAAAACACTTTGAAAAGATATTATTTTGAGATTTTAGACTTTAATGTGATGGTTACATACATAAACAATACATACCATATATTTTATGTACATGGTGAGAGAAACAGTTATTTCTATCATTATTACATGAAGTTAACCGAAAATCAATATGGTTTTTGTATGATAAAAACTAAGACCAAACGTTCTTCAAATTCCCTTCAATATCTATCAATTGGTATGATCTTAATTTAGTCATGCTTCGAGACCGATGACCCACACAACTTCATTAGGCATTCCGGTTATTTTTTGCATAGATGCAAAGTTTTTCTTCTCGTACAACGTTATAGAGATGTTTTCAAATAAGGTTACTGTCTGAGTGGTGTAAATCAAATTCCAGTGTCCTCAGGTTTTAACGTATGTTAGTCCCCAATTTTGTCTTGTCTGTCATTACTTGATATTTTCTATCTTCTCTCTTTAATAAAACCGACCATGGGATTCGTCAACTAGAAAACAAGCTGCCTTTAACTCTTTCTAACTGAATTGAAACAGTTTTTTTGTGAAGTGCTGGTTCCCAGTCGCACTGGTTTTGGAGGTACACTGAACACATTGCCATGCAGGATGCTAGTCTGCTTTCAAGATTGTAATCAAAGAATATAAGCTCAATATGTAATCAAAGAACACAACGAAAAAATAATCAAGGTTCATTTTAATCTCCAAATCGTGGCCTGTGGCCCCAAATTGTAGAGAATTACAAACTAAATTAATAGACAGAAACAATGCCAATGGAGGTCACGCACCTTTAACAGTGCCATATTGCAACATTCAAACCCACTACACGAAACACACACAGGATGGGTAGTGCAAGCGTTCCATGGTTCATTTGCCCATTCAAATGAAAACCCAAATTGAGGTCCGAAGTAAATACCACCGAGATTCGATACGAGACCCCTTTGCTCCAGAGGTAAGATTGCTAACCGCTAGACCACGTCCTTTCCCTAATCAGCGTGAAACCCCGATTCTTAGATAATGTGCGAACTAGTTGGCGTGTTCAGGCCGATTGTTCAGGCGGTGACGTTTGTCTTCTTTGGCAAGGCGGAAAGGGATCGTGATTGGGCACATTTTGGGTGGCCTACGAGTATTGTTCGTTTTTTACTCTTCGTGACTGAAATTTGAACACTACATTATGTCATAATTAAAGTCGGGATGTCATACGCTTCAAATTGATACCAACATCATATTGCAATGTGCTAGCTCTTTAAAGGAAGTATTCCAAAATTCTAATGGATTCATGAAGCTTCACGACATTCTCTCAAGATTATCAACCTCCTCGCGGTGATCCCTGGAAACTGATTTCGATCAGCCGAATGATAATCAACTTGAGTCTAAGCTAACATTTCTGTTGCCTTTTTGACCCACTGTACTCTCATCATGCTTTCAACACCCTTCTCACTATATGAGCTCACCTCTGTCATCAGTCAACTAAAGAGTGGAAATGCCCAGAGACATGATAACACACCAGCGGAGTGCCTGGTGCACTGTGAGCCACGATGTCTTGAATGACTCCAGGAGTTCTACACATGTTGCCTCACCATCCAGTCCTTACCCAAGATCTGGAGGAGGGCTACTATCAACGCACTTCCCGAACCAAACAAGCATGTTGACAACCCCAAGAACTACCGCTCAATAACACTACTGTGCATTTCCTTCAAACTCCCTGAGAGGCTGATCCTGGCCTGGCTGGAGCCAGTCGTCGAATCCCACCTGCCTGATGAACAAGCAGGATTTCTCCATGGCAGGAGCACTGTCCATCAGATCGTACAACTCACAAATGATATTGAGGAGAGCTTTGAAAGACGTCTTAAGGCAGGCGTCATCTTGGTGGACCTTCTGCTGCATGGACAGACAACCGTGCTGCTCAGGGTCCGACACTTAGCTTTCTCGGATAATCCCTGGATTTGTCACACCTTGTACAGTTCATATTTAACACGCCGCGCTTTGTCCTCAAGGCCAGCGATGGGCAGAGAATTCGACTGCGTCGTATGAGGAATGGGGTCCCCACCAGGATCAAGATTTTTGTCTCCCATGCCGTTCCACCGTAGATCAGCGACTTAACTCAAAACAACTCTATACAATATGGTTACACCGACGATCTTGCTCTTCTTCACTCAGAACACTCTGGACTTCAATAGAAAGTCACTTACTGAGAAGGCCCTACTTGCAGCATATCTCAGACCGGAGACAGGTAGCCCAACCACCACCTACGGCCTCCACCTACCACCAAAGAGGCTGTGCTCATCGCCAGCTTCAACTCCTATCAATGGAGCTCCTCTGCCATACAGTCCTACACGAATCTCCTGGAGCGAAGCTTGACCTGCACTTACTAATCGGCGCACTCGAGTCAGTACGTCACGTAACCCGACGAATAATCTCCCGTGCTGCCTTACTGGATCTTCATATGATGCCAGCACATCCACTCTATGCACTAAACTACCACCGGGCACTGGTCTACAGCGCTGCTGAGGATTCTGCCCTCATTACTAAGGGGATCCATCAAGCCTAAAAGTCTCAAAATAAGTGAACCCTACTCAAGAATAACACTAAAGATCTGAAGGTTGTTTTAGGTCAATTGAGGGTGCTGAGTTCAAATCTGCTGCATGCAAAAGTTGATAAGTTGGTGGAAAGTGGTGAATTTCTTGTTTTAAAGGGACACTACCCCGATTTTATGATAACAATATTTTTTTTTAATACATACAAGTATGCCATCTTCAAGAAAATGTCATGTAATTGTCACATAATTAAAGGTCAAGATTAAATTTTTGTTTGATTTTTATTAAATGTAGAAACCTCTTACCACCGCTAATGATTAAGGTGGTACTACCTTATTTAAGAAGCTAGTGGAGTAAAGCACCAACGTGGTGAATATTATTTTGCACCTTAATCCTTTACACATGGATGGTGGACAACTTTGTAACAACGGCAGCATCAGTACGAATAATAGTAGAACTAATAAATTCTTTTCAAAACTATAAGTTCTAATTTGACAAGTCAAATCAGATATGCTCCAGTCAGAGCATTATTTACACGATCTTTATACCGTTTTTTGAAATATCAACGAGTACATCTATTTGCCCATGAAAAATGTCAAGTCGATCTTCATCAGTCTAAAAAAGGTCCGGGGAGGGGTAAGGACACGATCTGCGCGATTTGGCCATTGGGGATTTCCAAGGTACGGTCACACAGAATACAGCTCCCGACCCAACCCTTCCCGACTACACAAGTCCCCCATTTTTCTTTTCAAAATCCTACGTCTTGTTCAAACTGCAAAATTACCATTTTATCCCCGACCAGGGATTATTAGTATGCGAGTTTTCCGTCGTCAACGAGACAAGCGGTGCTGAAACGCCTAGCAGTAGCGACAGCACATGAAATCACAAGATCCAGCATGTTTATTGGCGACGCCACTGTTTGTTCAGTCCCCGAACAGTCACAGACCTTGAAATGACGCGGCACAGGTTGTGACATGCGTTGTCACGACTGCTCGTCCATTGTTCGCCGAGCCGAGTTGTTGACGCCCAGAAAGGTACAGTCACATAGAGTACAACCCCTACGCGACCCGACCTCGTGCCCACTACACAAGAACCCACATTTTTTTTTCAAAATCGGGCTGCAGTCTTTTCAAACTTACTAAACTTGCGCTTTAAAAAATCGTTGCGGGGTTTTGGAATCGGAAGGTTCGTGCGGCACAACATGTCATCACTTGTGCTTTCATTTAATGGTTTGCGACTGATTGGTAACTGAACAATTGCCATGCCTTTTCTTGTTGATTTTCTGATATGTCGCCTACTGCTAAGCGATTGAGCACAACACTTGTCGTTTAATTTTTGTAAGTTTGAACAGACTGCACCGATTTTGAAAAAAAATGTAGTCTTGTGTAGCTGGGAGGAGGTTGCTTCACGTCCGCGGTTGGTTCTTCTTGTGACTGTACCTTTCTTGGCGTCAACAACCCTCGACGACCATCGACGAGCAGTCTTTGACACGACAGTTTCACACTTGTGGTTCCGTCCGTTTCCAGGTCGGGGACTGAATCGGAGACTGACCAGTGGCGTCGCCCAATTAAACATCTTGATCTTGTCTTGATTTCATGATGCGTCGCCTATTGTAAATTGTTGCAGTTTGCACAGGGACTGCAAGAGCCATTTTGACAAAATTGTGGTTTTGTGTAGTCGGGAAGAGTTGGGTCGGGAGCTGCTTCTATGTGACTCTACTTTATAGGCCACCCAACCACACCAGACCGCGTTTCCTTTCAAAATAGCTGCGTCTTGTTCAAATTACAAGACAGAGATGCTCAATCTCCAAGCAGTGAGCGACGCAATCAGAAAATCAAGACGATCAAGCATGTCACTTGTTCATTCCTCAATCAGTCGCAGACCTTAAACACGACGCACAATTTTCTGTCAAGACGCAGGTCGGCGACTTCATCTTCTGTAGTCCCCGGATTTTATTGCCGATTTAAAAGAGGAAAATTACTCACGATTTTTTTTTCGAAAATGCCCAATCGCAACCATTCTTGAGCAGTCTGGAAGTGGTTTTCAAGCAAATAATGGGTAAAATACAGGCGACTGCACAGAACCGGCCCAGAACCTTGCCAAAACTACCCATGAACACGAAAACGGTTTACGATTTTCGAAAATGGCCATCGGCGCCATCTCCTGGATGCGTCTGGAAGTGGGTTTTCTATTCTCGCAAAAATCGGCACTGTGTGACTGAGCTTTTGTCGGTGGGGTAACCATTTTCTTCAGAATTGGGGTGCATGAAAAAGCTTGGATATGCGCGTCCCTTTTTAATAGGGATCACAACAAAATTTTGATTTTTTTGTAAAACCCTGCCATTTTGATGGGTCTAAAAAGAACTTGTTTGATTGCTATATCTATACCCAACCCACTTTAACAAGCACTTAAATAAACTCTATACACGAACAAAACAAGTTTTCTGAAGTTTCTTTCAATTACTATTACTTTGGTAAACAAGTAATGAATCATTACCTGAAGTAGATAAAAACACACATTAATTTTATCTCTGGAACTATGAAAACATACGATCCTTGCCGAAACTCCTCACATACAGGACAGTATTTGGAGCAGAAAAAGTATCAATTCTTAACGCTTATAACAACTATAACTTAGTTTTTCATATTTGCTTTTTTCAATCTAATTTGTCAATAGAAGAGTGTCATTTAATTCTAATTACCATTGTTAGATCAAACATTCATTTGAACATGAATAATCAAGGCAGCCCATCCTTCCATAGGCCTCGTTCTATCAATTATTTATTTCCCTTGCTAATCCGTTTTTCCAAAATACTATGAAAATGAAGTATTCCCCTTTAAAATCAACGTAGGTCATTTTTGTATGGTGATATTCAAATTAAGCACCTTCAAATGCCCCTACACTTCGAAACCTTTTAGTCCATATTAAGTGGATCTTGGGCATCGTTTGATAATGCTAGTTTAAAATAATAAGCCCATTCGGGTAATTCCCCTTTAAAATCCACTTTCCACCGATGTGGTGATTTTTGAATGGTGTCTTTTTGAAATCAACACCGTTAAATTGACATAAAACCGTCTTCACATGTTTTCATAAAGCTATATTAACAAAATACATCGCGGTCCCCGCCGCGAGTGTCATCCGCCGTCGCGGTTTGTGAAGGGGGTCAAGGTCACATGAGGTCAAAAGGTCACATAAGGTCAACAACGTGTCCCCCACCCCCCGTCGCCTCCCTTTCCACAATGTTACAAACTTCATCGTAGTCCTTACGGAACTCATACGGGACATGTCAAATATATAGGGTTACATTTTTGACCACAGACACACAGACATACGACAGAGTAATCCCTATATTGCCCCGTCTGCATTCTTTGGCAGATGACACAAAAATATAGGACATTCGGGTATTGCCCGCCCCTTTAAAATCCACTTTCCGCCAACTTGACAATTTTGCATGGTGCATTCGGAATCAGCACCCTAGCGCATTGTCAAAAACACTTCTCAAACCTTTTAGTGTACCTTGATTAGGCTTCCCTCAAATATGCCACCCATGGTCCCCTACTATATCCCAGGGATAATAGCAATTGGAGGGTCATCTATACTGATTAAGGGTGCACGGAGTCCCCATTCTAGATACTATACAACTTAATACCAGTTTGGAAGCAGTTGCTGTTAACGTTACTCTTCACCGCACAACAACTGTTTTGTTCTGCTTCTATATCACCCTAAAAACACTTCTTCAACCTTTCGTCAATAAGTGGATATTGCGCATGGTTAGATAACGCTATAGTAAAAAAATAAGGAAATTTTTTTTTTAAGTGTTTTAAAAAATCACTTTCCATCAATGTGGTGATGTTGTAAGGCGTCTTTTTGAAATCACCACCCGCCAATTTACATAAAACACTTCTTAACTCTTAAGTCAAATTAGTGGATCTTGCACAGGGTTTCATACTCTAATATTTTAAAAACAAATAGGAGGAAATCGGTATGCCCTTTTAAAATCCACTTTCCACAACTTGACAATTTTTTGCATGGTCATATATCCGGAATCAGCACCCTCGAATTGTCCAAAAACACTTCGCAAACCTTTTAAGTGTATCTGAGTAGGGTTTCCCTCAAATATGCCACCCATGGATCCCCTACTACATGTGTATAGCTCTCACACACAAACTGACACATACGCAATGAGACCAGGAGAACCAATAATGGCTGCCTATGTCCCACTGCATTATCCGAGTTTCTACCAGTGCTTTCAGGCGGCATTGCACCTGCATTGCTGCAGAGAGAAACATCACACACATAAACTGGTTAACAAGGCTAATGTTGGACAGACTGATATGCCAAGAATCACACAAGCTTAGCATACAAGAACTAACTACTCTCCGCTCTCAGTCGACCTTGCTGTCGGCACGCTGCTAACTCTCCAGGGTGCTCCATTCAACATCCTACAGACATGTAACCACTGCCTGGCTAGCATACGCCAAAATCAACCAATTCATTATTGTCCCCATGACATAACTCCCACGTGTATCAACCTTGCGGGAGTAAGGAATGGCTCCCTTGACATGATTCCACAGGTGTCGTCGTTTCCATCAACCTCAATATTTACCGAAGGGGCTGCAACCATCTTCAGTCTGCCAATGTGGCTTTCCATCACAGACGAGATCACACATTCTCAATGAGTTCCCTACCTTTCGTCCACCGTGGATATAAACTTCTCAAACCCAACCAATCAACAGATAGCTGGGGCTCTACCAACTTCACAAGCTTCTGCCTCATTCGCAAGATACATTATCTTCTCCAGTAACAAAAACTTTAAAATGTCCCACCCACCCACACACACACACACACACAGCACACACACACACACACACAATTGCACACGTCAAATATAAAATGAGTTTTCAATCGTCGAATTGGAACCTATACTGGCATGCCAGGTGCTTCTTGGAGTTATTGATATATTTTTGAGCTTCACCCCAAGTTTTGTATTGTTTATGGTTGCCGTCTTTTTGAATTAACTAATTGTGACACAGTCCAGGAAAAAAATGTCAGTGGAATTATATCCAATAACAATACAAGTACGGGCCACGATGTCTCAAATATATATTAATAAATGATAATAATAATCATGAGCACATGCCCTAATAATCCCCCTCTTAGAAAACTCAAGCTGTCGAAAAATGACATGAGAGGAACGACTGCAAAGGTACCCTTGTGTTCTGATGGGCAAAAGCCTGGTCATGGTAAAAGTTGTCCCAATCGTAGGGTAAAAGGGGTCCACCAAAAAAGCTGATTTTGCCAAATTTTACTACAATTATTTGTTTTCAAGGGGGAACTCTTCCCCTTGCTCCTATTGGCTATGCCACGTGGTTGAATGTATTGCCATCTTCTGTTCATCATACATATTCTCCTGACAAGGGTGTTTACAATCAAAATATTGAGTATTCCATTTACCGTTGATTCCTTCCAACTTAACTTTGGCTGTTATACTATCAGTAGGCAGGTCAGGTTCCTTTGAGAGCCCTGGCTATGGTATCCTGGTAACCAGTAACACCTGTTCCAGGCCCGAGTCGTCGACGGCTAAACTGACACCCCCATCATGGTTCCTAAGGAAATCTGATGAGGAGGGTGCTGGTTACCCCTGGTAGAAGAAAAAGAAGATCTACATACAAATGCTGTCAGCCCTGGAGAGCTAATGACGGCCATCCAGCATATGCTGCCTTTCATGTGGCCTTGGTTGCCCAAAGGCTATGCCCACCACTGAAAACTGTGGATGGGCATCAGAAGGGTCAATCCGGTGCAATTATCTTTTGTTTCCAATAAATCCTGCACATGACATCTCATATTTGCGAGTGTGAGGTGTATCCGGCCACCCTGTTTACGGGGACAAAACCGGATTTAAAGACTTTGGTTTAACTAAAAAAAATACCAACATTATATATAATACTTTGAACATATTAAAGGGGAATTTTCAGTATGCTAAGAAGCCTATTCCACCCCCAATTTCCTAAAAATTAGATATCATCTTAACCCTTGGCTTAGAAGTGTATGTGCATTACCTTATATGCAGATTTGGTGTGGTCAGGCAGAAATTGTGAAATTTTGCTCTTCTGTACACAGACAAATTCACAGTGGCCTATTTAATGATTCACTACACAACATTGAAACGCAAGATCAGAATCACTGAAATTTTTGTGAATAAAGCTTTGAATATATATAATATATATCTATATATATATATATATATACTATATCTATATATATATTACTCTCACTCTATATCATCTATAATATATATATATCATATATAGGTATATGGTAGGCTTGCGTAGGTTTAGAGTATTTCAAGTCTAGAAAGTCCCCAATATATTAATTTCAAGTTCAAGTTCAAGTTCATTTTTATTTAGCAATAACATACATATATAAACAAAAGTATTTAACTGTACCTAATATAATATACACAGAAGTAAATTTGAAACGTATTTTTTTTTTAAGATGAATAGATGAGCGATATGATATGCTAGGACCAGTACTGGACAACCCCGTGGGGCTTTATAGTTTTGCTGGCCCTATGAAAATACAAGTAATATAATTTACCTAAACTAGTCCAAATTAACACACGGTTGATAAAAAAATTTAAGATAATTATATTGTGTTTTGGTGTTTGTAACAATAATCATAATAAAAAACAGAAATCACAGGAACGGGAAAAGAGAACGGACTACTGGACCCACGTCTTGCTGTTGGGTAGTTACACTGTATATAAGGGGGGTATAGGATAGAAATGTAGGTAGAGAAAAAGTGAAGAGGTAAAAGAATGGGGGAGTAATATTTGTGAAATGTACTGGTTGATAATCAAACCACATAATTTATTGCACGAGACATATATATATATAACAGATTACATTGCTAGTTTCCTACTCAGAGTTTCACGCCTTTTGGCGTTCAGCAGTAAACTGATTGTGTGCGTTACAATGTTTTTTTGGGATTAAAATGCTACTTTTCTTTTGCACGTTGGGTGGTTTGAGCTTTGTTGCCGTTCGACATTTTGACACTACTCATTCTCTTATGATTGAATCCTTGAGTTTGAGAATTTTTCTACTTTTTCATCTAGGCAAAGATTGATGCCCTGCCCCGGATGCCCCTTTGTTTGTGTTGGATTTTCCATGATTTCCCATTTATGTGAAGTTTGCCGTCTTCTGTGAGGTCCCCATACATATTTGAAAGCTCAGTTTCTTTCTTCTTCTTTGCTGTATTTTGAGTGGCTGAAGGATTTTGTGTGATTATATATCTTTCTTGAAAGTTCCCCCAGCTATGCCCACATATGCTCTCTGCATGATTCTGTTCTGACTACCGCCTATAAACTATTGCCTACACTAATGCCCAGCCTCTCTGCTATGGTGTCAAATTCCCTATCATCATCTGCTTGGTAGTTTTCGTTCTATCTGATTTTGTAGTTTGATGATTTATCTCCTTGGAGGAGTTTATCATAATGCTGGTATCCATTTTATACATAGTTGCTTGTCTTGTCTGCTTTGACAAAGAATTTTTTCTCTTATGATTTCACCTTTCTTATGTCCGTCTGGTAATTATCTTGGAAATGATCGCTTACCTTTCCCTAAGTACTGAAGCAATATTTATACAATGGGCATTCCATACATATGATAAACTCCTCAGGGATCATATCACTCAAACCTACAACCGCTACCAAACAGATAGACAGGACAGTTGAAAAACAGCATTCATTAACTCTAGAAGGATCACAATGAGAACTTCGAAAATAGGCCAAAATGTAGACTATAACCACAAAAACGAAATGGGGCTAACCTAGCAAAACATTCTAGACCGAATAAATAATGAATCATATCCAAACACGTGTTAATCAGTGGAAAAACACTTCCGCTGTCTTGGAATGGTTTAACGGCTCCAAGAAAAAAACAAACTAAGCTGTCATACTGACATCGATATCGTAGACTTCTACCCATCGATATCCGAAAACCTATTAGACGAGCAATCACCTGAGCAAGCAAGTACGCCCAACATATCAGACGTAGCGCGTGACAACCATCAGCACGCACGTAAATCACTACTCCTTTTTGACAGCGTAAAAAAGCGTGGGTAAAAAATAACACAAACATGCTTTCGACTTGCCGATGGGTGCATACGATGGGGCAGAGGTATGCAAGTTAGTTGGGCTTTTTCTATTACAAATGCTCGAAGAGAAGTTACAACTAACAATGCATTGGCCTATACAGGATGACGGGCTGCGTGAGCACAATTGCCCGGGTCCACGGGCCGCAGAATAAGGAAGCAAATCATTGCAGTTTTTAAGTCTGTCGTCTACAAATAACAGTAGACAACAAACCTGAAGGTCAGTTTGTTGTTAACTTCTTCTTGGACTAACCATAGACCTCCATACAGAATCACATAAACCTTACAGGAAACCGAATAACCAACCAGTCTAGCATAAAGGAAAATCCACCACCCTACTTCATGATATCAAACAATCACCCACCAGCCATGATTAAAAGCTTTCCTCCGACCTATCCTCCCAAACCAAAAGTCTTTGAACAGGCAGAGCCGCACATACAATGAAGCCCTTAAATCAAGCGGGTACACCCGACAAGTCACATACCACCACCACCAACAGAAAATACTACCAAACAAAAGGAAAACCGGAAGAGAACTCCTTGGTTCAATCCCCGCTATAGTAAGAATGTTTTCTCAACATAGGAGGAACTTCATAAAATTGTGAATAGGCATTTCCCACCAGGGAGCAAATTACATTACATAAAATATTCACAAAAATTTGTCAAAGTACGCTCAGCTTCATTAGCATATTGGCATAAATAAAATCCCACACATTCACGTATCATCAAACGCAGCAAGCAGCATACACCCAAAAGCTGCAATTGCAGGAACGCAGATTGCCCCCGGGAGGGAAAATTGACTATCAGAGGCAATAGTTTATAAGGCGGGGAGTACAGCACAGAAATCATGCAGTAGTCGTAGCTCATATGTGGGCATAGCTGGCGCGGACCTTTCAAAGAAAGATATTATAATCACACAAAATCCTTCAACCACTCAAAATACAGCAAAGAAACTGCGCTTTCCCAAATACTGTATGGGGCCTTAAAAGAAGAAGCAAACTTCACACGAAAATGGGAAATCATGAGAAAAAGCCAACAAACAAAAAGGCATCAGGGCAGGACAATCTTTGCCTAATGAAAAGTAGAAATTCTCCAACTCAAGGATTTCAATCAATAAGAGAACTGAGCTAGTGTCAAATGGTCGACACGGCAACAAGCTTTCAAACCACCCAAAACCGTGCAAGAAAAGTAAGCTAGTTATAATCCAAAAAACATTGTAACGCACAACCAGTTACCTGATGAACGCCAAAGGCGTGAAACTCGGAGTAGTAGTACTAGCAATAAATCTGTTATATTATAATGCTCTAATGATTCAACAGTATTGAGACTCTTAGCTGGTAGACAGGTACTTTGTAATATATATATATATATAATAAATATATATTATAGATATATATATCTTTTTATATATATTATTATAGATATATATTTATATATTATATATCACTATATCTACCTAGGGCGAAATTTTCTATTTATAAATAGAGTTGAAGTTAGGGCGAATTTTGTTTCGCCTTATCGTTATCTTTTGTTTGCGCTGTTCCGTAAATAAGAAATGAAATATTAATGTATGCAAATGAGAGATAATCTCATTAGCTAACAATAAACATGAAATATTATAAATTATTCATAATAAGAAAGGTATGATAGACTAATGAATTAGTAATATTTTCGCCCTATGGTCAATCTAGTAAATATATATATTATTATATTTATATATAATAGCATATAAAAATTTGTACTTTGCATGGGTCATATGTTACTTCTTTTCGTCCATTTTTGATGTGAATCCCACTTACATTCTGACGTCTACAGTTAATAAAAATGTAATAAAAAACACCTGGGTGTCGCAAAATGCAATAAAATAGCAATTTCAATTTGTTGGAATTGGAGATCCAAACCCGCTGGTGAAAGACCCCTAAATGCTTTTTGGGTATTAGAGAAGATCAGTGCTAGGGATAACAGGATTTTGTGTTTTTTTGAAGGTGCTTGTTCGGAATCAATGTGTATTTGTTCTCTACTTGATATGAGAGCCTTGCACTAACATGCAATCACCACTAAATATTGTAAGGTGGGAAGGTAAGGCTATTAGAATTTCTGCACTTCACACACACAATTGTGCCATTGTGTACATGTTTATGTACATTAACATGACATAAAACATAAAGTAAATTATAATGAATCATTTCAATAATGAATATTATCATGATATTTATAATTAAAAACATTATAAACAGTCTATTTCATGCACAACAAAACAACGTTTCATTTGACATTATCATACATACAAATTACTCTTAATCTTTATGAAAAAGCCAAGATACATTTTAATAGTTCAAAAAGATCTTTTTTTTCAACTAATATACGTAAAAAAAACCCTAATTGTAAACATTATTATACTTAAACCCTCTTTTTTTTCTTAATTTTGAAAACCTTAGGGGCCGCCGCTCCTCACCCTGCCCTTGTCCCGAGATGCAGAAAAAAAATGCCATTTTAATGGTTAACCCTAAATATTGTAACAGGTAGTGAAGAGGCCTTGCAATGGGCAATGCTTCTAATATCGAACTGGTGGAGTTGTATGTTATCCAGGACTGGTCATATCAGTAGAGAACAAGATACAAATAAATCTGAACAGCACCTTTAAAATTGATTATTCAATGGACAATGTTCTATGTAGACCTTTGGGATTTATTAGATACCTTTTGATTTCGTGGTTGCTTCCAAAAAACAAATGGTACAAAGATGAAAAGGTTGGAAAGATACAGAAAGCAAACTGTACACTGCATCAGCTAGCCAGAAGCATTAAGTAACCCATAACTGGTCCTTATCCAATTGCACAGGTCATTCAATTGCAATATGAAATTTATGTGAAAAAAGGATTTAATAAATGAAAATAACTCATTAAATTCAAAGAAAGTGGGAAGGGGTGAACAAAGAATTTGCAGCCTATGTAACATGACTTTTATAGGTGCACGTTCATGATTCCAGCATCTTCTGGTGCATTATGTTAACATGTTTTTTACTGAAAGAGAATAGTTTGATTTGCAATTGTCGAAGATTGAATTTGCTAGGGAATGTCATAAGTCTCAAACAGATTGTAAATAAAAATTCAAATAAGTAAATGCTAAAACATGCCAGCCAAGATTTGAATAATGCCGGCATTGATGTTCAAATATTGTTCAGTTCAAGGAAAAATGAGAAACTACAAACAAATGGTTTGATACACATGGCCAATGGTTTCATGTCAGTGGTCAGCATACTGTGTTGTTACTTCAACCACTCAGGTAACAGGGTGAGTAAAAAAAACAACTTGACCATGATTGTGTCCGCATTTTGAATTTTCAAGTCACATATATCTAACATATGTGATATCTATGAAAGCTTAGTTTCATATCTTTAATTGCCGCAAAGATCATCACATCGGTTAGGTATAGACCGAGTACAGTCGTGGAATCAAGTAGTCAGGTTTTTTGCCTCTGTCCACGGATTCACATAAAAATTGAACGGCGTTCAGGGAAGTAAATCAGTGTCCAGAAGAAAACGGGCCATTTATTGGACTGCAGAATAAATGTGACCAATTTAACCACAAAAATTCAGTCACAATTTACCACCGATGCTCTCGTAACGTTTCTACGTACCTAACATTCATAATAATCATTTGAAACAAAAATGAACTTGATACACGTATCAGGATGTGGAGGAGTTGAATGAACCATTACCATATGAAGAAACAGGCATCAATGACAACCTCTTGGGTTTTAAGTATTGGCTATTATTTGTAGACCAAAATACAACAAAATCTGAAAAAGTGTTTCAAATGAATTTACAATTAGCCACTGGCTTTTGCACCATTAGGATACCACTTTATTGGACATAAAACATTGACATTACCCTTATCATTATTTGGGAGGCATTTGCTTAGTGGAGCGCTCCGTGCATTCAAAGGGGAATCCGGGGATAGGGGGAAAAGCGACTACTGATTCAAAAGACTGTAGATCGGCCTATAATTCACCGATGGAAATTATCTGTGCAGCAATAAAGATATGATAAGTTTCCAGTGATATCACGTATGTCAGATATGTGGTATTCTAAAAAAACTTAAAAATGGCGGAACAATCCGGGTCAAGTTTTTTTGAATCGCACCGTCTAAGCCCACTGCCTAATGGAAATTCTACTCAAAAGACGGGATGGGATTAAACAGGGAGAGGCTAGAAAACTTGGGAGAAAATATCAGATAAAAAAATCCAACCATTTTTTCTTATTACACTCAGAATGTACAGCTAAAATAATCAAAAATAAAGGGTAAATTTCTATTGATATCCAGTTATAAAAATTGCTTCTCTTAAACAATGCAAGCAAGCCAGTGCCACCCCTTTTTGCATTTGGTAGGTCCAAAGTTGTTTGTTTTCAACTCCTGGCAAGCTAAATGTCAAAACAAGGCATCAAAGGCAACCACCACTAAATGGAAATTAGAAAAAAATAATTTGTTCCAATCTCTTACTCAAAATAGCTACGACACAACAGACTAAAGACCATCCAGATATGAGTGTACATAACTAGAAATAATGAAAAATTACCAACTGGCCTCTATCTGCAATTGCCGCATTTTCTTTGAAAATGGGGATGGATGGGCTTCAAAGCGAAGGTGGGCTAAATGATCCCAGAGTGTTGCGGTTATTTCAAAAGTGTATGTCCGAAGTTCTGTGTGAACTCGAAGTCAAAGCGATTGTCAATGTGATGGATTTAAAATTCGGTGTACCATTTTAAATTATACCGGGGGGGGGGGGGGATTGGGGAGATATTACATTGTGACAATGTTACAATGGGTTTTTAAACCAAACAGGAAAGCGCTCACACAGTGTTGTCTGCATGGGAGCATGAACCTTAGTCCTTGGAAACCTTGAAGGTCCATGGACACGGTTGAGTAGGCATTTCTTAATTTCTGACTTTTCGTCCTCAAAGTATCCTGATCATAAATCGCAAACCAGTTTTAAATGAACATTGGGGGAAAAGTGTTAAATTTCAAGGATTAAATATACCCAAATGACAGAGGGCCGTCTCCTGTTTTGCGAAGCGTATCAAGATGCTGGGGTTGGATTTGGAACCCGTTTAATGACTCAGAGTACAAGTTGTGAACAAAACTCACACGTGGGCTACCGCACCGCCACTCCAGATATCTTCTCCTTTGTCGGTTTTCTTTGTCATGGGACTTGAATTAAAGGTTAAAGCATTCTGTTCTGATTCTCCTTGTCGGTACGTTCGCCGCTGGTTTACCCGTCGATAATACAGCGCATTATGATCGTAATTTTAATGCACAAATTCAAGAAAAGTATGCCATATGATACACACGTACGACGCATCTACCACGAGAAGTAAACTGTGTACTTTGCAAGAACTTTGCCACGCGCACGTCCGTTCACGATGACGATCATGGCGCGTTACGCGTATCGCGTATTTTTTACTCGTGCGTCACTTCCGGGTCAACTCTGCCCAGCCTCGATAATCACTTGTCCGTTTTGGATTTCCTTTGAAGCTTTCCAAAACACTTGATATTATGCCCATTTTTTTGATCAAATATACAGTTTCTAATTACTGCTTTATGCAGATCTTACATTGATAGCAATACATACTATGAATGAAACCATTTTTGGTGGTATTATAAGTATGTTTAAAGCATTCCTGTACCTTTAACCAATCTGATCCTTCAGCAACATGATCTGGTTTTGATCTTTGTTGTGTGACCTAAAAACTTCCACTGTAAACTTGCAATTGGAGCATCATTCACCAAAGACGCTCAAATATTTGGTCTCTGTCAAACGAAACGCAAATCAATGTTTTTTAGCATGTTCAGAATCCCACTGCTCGGGGTTATTACCTGTTCAGAAAAACCACCCACATTACATACTGAACCTGTTCTTTACTATCCCCGATGTCAATGTCTCTCATTTGGAGGCTAACTATGGATTTGTAATTGTCGCCTTACTTGCCCTTTTCTAAAGTGATGTATTTTCCTTTCATGATAATGGTCCATGCCTGATCGCTAATAGGCCTTCCAGTTTTTCTACCAGAAGTGGTCAAAATTGGCTTACTGTATTTTGCAGAAACGAAACAGAACTCCCATTGGATTACACGCTTTATTCCGTTGCATGTTAGCATGCATGACGGAATAAAGCGTTGTAACCAATGGAGTTTCGTTTCGTTTCGCAAAATACAGTAAGCGTCAAAATTTTGGTGTCCTGAAAGAAAGCTCTATTTCTCTCATTACCCTGTGAAACGTGCCAGCTAAAAAGATATTTTATTTGGAAGTTGTGCCCCATTTCAGTTAACCATGTCTTTTACAGAGTATTTAGCCTCTTCCTTGCACCCCCTTCTTTTCGAATTCTGTGGATCCGCCACTGACATAGGTTAGGTTTTTTAAAAGTAGCCTCCAAATAGGATCCAACTTATTACCTAAGACTCATTTGAAGGCATTTTTTTTGTTCTTCTTCCAAATATGGTCACAAAAATAATTTTAAATTTTTGAAAAAAACCCTCTTTTGCTAGCAGGGATACCCCCTGGGCACTACTACTTATCGGCATCTAGCCTATTTTGATTGGTAACTTGACAGCATAATGCAATCCTCGAGTTGGTGCTATAATTTCAAAATTACTGATAATAATCAATTTTATAACAGATTCCCCCCTTTTGTTAAATAGCAACTATTTCGTATTTCCTGTCCAATTTTTGTCTGATACAGTTCCCTGGTTTTGAAACAAAAGGCTAGTATGCAAACCGCCCTCAAATTACCCCAGTCCAAGTTTGCCTTAGATCATTTAAGCAAGTTCTCATTGAAAAATAATTGAATAAGAGGTTTATCAACTGCAAAAATCTCCTGGTACTAATTCTGTCTGTCTGTTTTAAAATAAATTACTAAAATATTTTGTCGGTTATTGTTTATTCCAGCGGTCTTACATCCTGTACATTGTTTTTCCCTCTACTCATATTCTAATAGTACTGGCCAACTTAATGTTTTATCTTCAGTGGGTTTGATCATATGTGTGAACATTGCAACTTGCAGGGGAAGGATTAAAAACCAAATGAATGGATTTGATGACTTCCTAGTTCTGGTATGAACCATAATCATAAAATAAGCACACAAAAAACAGTAACCACTTAAAATCAAACAGTGTCAGATTTCCTTCCTTTATTTGTCAGACATGTTGTCTTTAAATGTTTGATATTTAGTTACAAGTTATACGGGTTAATTGAACCAAAATAAAGAGTTAAGGATCAAGAAAAAGACAGGAGACGAGAAATAAAAACACGCACCTAACCTATGTACTTAGTCATGCATTGATTGTGTCTTCATTAGTCAAACTTGGAATTGCTTAATGCAGGCGTCAATTTGAAGCGTGACCCACCCTCCCTCAACGTCATCACCTTCTTCACCGGGCCAATTAATTTATCACGTAGGATTTCACCACTATAAATTTCACTTGCCTTTACAAAAAACAAAGTCACGTTATCACTATATCTGCAATTTGTTAGTCCAGAGCCTTGCAACCCTTTGGATTATTTCCAAAGGTGACGCTCCACTTTGCATTTTTGGCAGATGCTGAAGCTCACCACCGTTCACCATACTGAAAATTACATATTTCAAGCTTCACTACTGTTTCATCATACTTGCCATTGCATAGTTTAAGCTTCACCACTGTTTCATCACCTTCACTATTAGCTTTTGAATTTATTTCAAGCTCGTCTTTCACACTCATAACTTCACCAATGTTTCATTAATTACCAGACCCATGACTACAATTATGATCAAATCCTGATTCCACACTTCTTTACAAAACAACACTCAAATTATCTGTTTCAAGATGCAGAAAACATTCAATTATTTATTGTTTTAATCCAATGTTCCTTCCAATACATTTTTGTTGCTATAACAATAAAAAAACAAGATTATAAGATGTATACAAACCTGTTTTTACTACAAAGTCGCTGTTTACTCTTGTTTAACTGTTAAAAAACACTACCTATTGTTAACTGTTCCTTGTTCCACACAAGTTCCAGGTTTGCATTGTAAGCTTTGACATGGTGTTTAATAAATAAATGTACACTAAAAAATGGATCATGTTGATGTTTGATATCATTTTGAACTACCCATGGA
>JAMKCH010062736.1:0-18728 GCA_023653785.1 Ophioderma brevispina
CCCTACCCTCGACCGGCCGGCTGTCCCCAAAGACTGGTAACTTAATCTCTAGCTAGATACGGTACCACTCCAGTCCACCGCAATCGCTTAACTGTGCTACCATACAAGTTCCAGCCTACATGTAATGTTGGAACCTGGCCAATAAATCCACATATGGGAGGCCTTCATCCGACGGTATTGGATCCGTACCGGCCAGGAACTGAAGGGGCTGGGCCCTATCCTCTCTAGGATATATAGGTTCCCTGCGCCGTGGTGCGTGGTTTAACAACAAGTTCCTATACAAAACTACTGATACCATACAAGACTTGCAACCTGGAGCTACTGCTACAACAGAATGGCAGCCGAAATACTTCCAGCAACACCAAATAAATCGTATAAGAAAAATGTCTGTGAAAAACAGATGTTTGAAGCCTTAATTCAAAAGAAAGAAAGACCACAATTCCCTTGCCACAAATTCCAATACAATACATTGGTCCAGAACAAATTAAAAACACACAATTTCCTCTAAGTTAGCAAAAGGGTTAATTAAATAAGCCTGTAGGCCGAACATTTAGGTAAAACTGCACGCGCCTTAGCAGGCGTGCGCTCGCCCCTTAGTTACAGGTCAATGAGGGGTCAGTAGCGGGTCAAGGTCAGGGTTGCGACGGGTAAAGGTTAGTGGTTGGACAGATCATGACAATAGGCCCAACATTCCGGTTTTTTACAAACAGTACGCGCCTTAAAAGCGTGCAGTCGCCTCTTAGTTACGGTCAATTGAAGGGTCAGTAGCCGGGTCAATGGCAGGGGTTGCGACCGGGGTAAAGGTCTTAAACGTTATGGTTGGGCACAGTTTCATGCAATAGGCCCAACATTACGTTAAACACAAGCGCCGTAACAGGCATGCGGTCGCCCCTTAGTTACGGCCAATTGAAGGGTCAGCCGGGTTCAAGGTCAGGGGTTGCGTCCTGGTAAAGGTTAGTGGTTGGGAAAGATTCATGCAATCGGCCCAACATTACGGTTAAACAGCCACGCGCCTTAACAGCCGTGCGGTCGCCCCTAGTTACGGTCAAGTGAGTGGTCAGTTAGCAGGGTCAGGTCAGGGGTGCGACCGGGGGTAAAGGTAGTGGTTGGGGAAAGGATCTCAGGCAAGGGCCCAAACATTACGGTAAAACAGCACGCGCTTTACAAGGCGTGCGGTCGTCCTTAGTACCGTCAAGTGAGGGGAAGTTAGGCGGGGCAAGGTCAGGGGTTTCACTTGCCCGGGTCAAGGTAAGAGGTTGTGACCGGTTAGAGGAGGTCAGAGGGTTGAGAGACCGAGTCATATTGTAGACGAACATGTGCTGGTAGTCTTAGCCAAGTCCTTACCCAAGAAAGACCGGTAGCTTTATAATTAAATGGTTGGCTACCTAGCGGTTTCCGCAAAACCTATTTAGGCTTGGGTGTTTGAGGTTTAACAATGTTTTAAAGAGTGGTTATCATCATATTCTGAAGCAAACTCGCAACAGTAAGCTGAGGTTAAGTACTGGGCAATCGCAATGAAGTTGCTCTAAGGATAGAAAAAGGGGCGACGCGACCAGAACGTATACCTATAGGATGGTAGTGCATCTCGGAATTTCAAAAATGGAACTAAGTCCAGAGTTCGGAAAAAAAAACTAAGGCCAGAGTTCAGAAAAAAACTAAGTCCAGATCGGACGCCTCTTCCTTGGTCACGGAAGTCGCCCTAGATCTTTTGGTGAAAATTCACCTAGCCAGGCACCTTGTGACTTTTCAAAAATGAACTAAGTCCAAGGCGTACCGCTTCCTTGTCTTCACCTGGAAGTGGCCGGTGGACGCTTTAGAGGAGCGGTCTCGCGAATGCTAGTTCAAAAACGACTAAGTTCCAAAAATTTCTAAGTCAGGGTAGGGGGCGTCCTCACTTCGAAATCTCATCGTCAGGTTCCATCACGTGGATATTTCCTAGTACGGAGTTAGGTACTTAAGGGATATATAATGATGGCTAACCAGAAAACACTAAATATTTTGAAAAACCTTTGACTATTTCTTTTGTTTAACAAATTTGATAAATGTTAAATGTTGGGCCTCAGAAAGGTTTGTATATACATCTCATGAAACTTTCAAAATTAACGACTTTAAAGCGTTTGAAAGGTTGTAAAGTTTCAACGTTCAGTTACACTCTATAAAGGCACATTTCCTTGAATTCGACATAAAATACGTCTTGATATCTAACATTTTTAAACGCATTTGTGATCTATTGGTAGATAGCTAGCTCAGTGGTAGATTTTTGCTCAAGAATCGTATTTGTATTATTTGGCATATTTTTGGTGTAGGAATTAATAAATCAATCATTTGGTATTTTTTTCAGAAATTCTTTAACGTAATAAGTGCGATTACTCGGGGGGACTTGTTCTAAGGTGGATATGATGCGTGAACAAAATTCGCGTGAAAAAGGGTTCCTTTTTTTTCCAATAGGCGTTTACGCACCGTACATTGTTTAGGGTGTCAAAACAGCAAAATAATGGAAAAAAGTAATGTTTTGCTTAACTCTAAATTGTTGATTACGTGTTTTAGGTACCTCTTAAGCAGGGATCAAACTCATAAAATATTTTATTTGGTTTTTTTGTATTTATTTAGAAAATACAAGGTATTACGACATAACAATGAATTGCTTACTTGTTTAGGGTAGCAAACATATAAAAACTTTGTTTAGGGTGTGTTTAAGCTGTTTTTTTTTCTCGTCGGTGAATATACATGTATAGGATGCATTTGAAAGTCAGTCCACGGCACATATCCACCTTTGAAAACAAATTGTTTGGGCAATTAAGGCCATAGGCCTAAAGCTATAGTTATGGAAGAGAACTTTTTGAAACAATGGACATGAATTATTTTCATCATAGATTTTTTCGCATATAAGTGTTTACTGGACTTCTGATCCACTTTTATGTCCCTTAATTTAAGGTGCAATCTCATGTCAAAACTTGATTTCTATTCCAACACGCAAGGTCAGTTTCATTTATTTGATATACTCCATGATGCTTTGAACACCGTTAGGCCATTATTAATTAAATTTGAGTGACACTCCAGTATTAATCAGTTTTTTTAAATAAAGGTTTGTTCTGGTTTTAATTGTCTTCATGCTACCAACATTGATATAAAAAGTGGATCGATTAAGCCCATATGTATGTCGAGCTATTAGTTGCATATTGGGCGAGACGCAGTCGAGTCCAATTATAAACCTCATAGTGAGACCAATTATATTGGGGCAATCCTCCAATTTTAATCATTTTTCATGTTTTGGTTCTCAGTGATCCAATATTTTTCATACACTTGGCCTCCTCAAACATGATAATGTACTAACTGGCCGTTTGTTAAGGTCTTCAACGGAACCAACGCCGTTTCAGGAGGGCTTCACAAAACTTGTCTTAACTTTTGATCCAAAACTCCAAATTACCCAAACAAAAATCGTTTCAAAGATGACATTATGGACAATCAAAATTCATTATCAAAATAGACACAATAGTTTGCATTATTGCCTCAGAAAAAAATCGTTTTAAAATAAATCTGCTGGGTTTTTATTGATACACGCTGTAGAACCTTAAATATATTTGACATGAGGAACTTCTTCTTGCATGGATTTCCTCGTGTAAAACGTTTTACACAACAAACCCATTTGGTTCTAAAACCTTTTCATCTCTAAATCATCTTTCTGTCACAAGCCTTTTAAGGGATTTAATGGGTTCTTGGATTAAGATGTTTTTTAAGGTAAGTTGGTAAGAACTACAACTGTTTAAAAAAATGGTGTCTTGGGGTCCTAATTAAGACATGTCTTGGCAATAGACTTGTCTTCAACAATAGAAATAAAAGAAAATAAAACCAATGAAGACACCATCTAAGACACATGGACACGTCTTCCAGCAAGACATGTCTGAAAAATGGTTTCAAGAGACACGTCTTAAAACCTAAAGTGTCTGGCATGAAACATGACTTAGTGAACTTGTGTCTTGCGAAAAGATGTAATATATGAACACGTCTTGCTTATAGACATGAACAGACTTGTGTCCACTGGACCACACAATGTCTCAATTGCTTCACATGATTGTTTTCTTTCCCAAGACATCATTTTTACAGTGTATTTTCTTGCTACATAATTTGTTTTTTGTCAAAAGCAGACCCGATATTTCAATAAATTGTATTGTGTAGACACCCTATCATAACAAGTAATAGTCACATAGGTTAGAGTCTCTACTCGTAGCTTCAAAAAGCTCATATTATTTACTTTTCTTGTTTTAATTTGTACTTTTAAAAAATTTTTATGGTTATTTTCTTGTTTTGTAATGCGCCTTTTTTTGATATCATGCATAGTAATCTCTATCAAACATATACCCTTTGAACTTCCCTGCATAATAATCTCTATCCACATAATACCCTTGAACATCGAGGCCATGGCTACAGAGCTATCGCTCTGTAGCCATGCGCATTGATACACTCTAATATCAAAACAGCCCAATTTATAGTTATTATACACCCCAAAACCATTGCACTCCTGGATATCCTTGATTTGGCGCAATATAAGTTTTGCAGTATGTAGGTATTATGTAACTCAATTCCATTTCCCCAAGTTTTGCGATGAATCGACTTTTCCTTTTTGCTGACTTTAATATATGTGTAGCATTAACAGTTTTAGGATCTGACCGGAAATTATGACAAGTTGGGATTTTTATGAAGGATAATTACTTAAGCTTGAACCGTAACCTTAAGCTTAGTCTATTTTCACAGTGATTAGTATTTTACAATTAGCATGCAAACACATTTGTTAGATAATTGAGAGCACCATCCTCGTGAAATTCTGGTCAGACTTTAACCTTTGGACAAATTTTCACTTTTTGGGGCTGTCCGAAAAAATCATGCACAAATCTAGAAACTTGAAGAGCAAAGGTTTTTCAACTGCTCTGTTTATATCTAATTGTACTTTCTTAGGGCTGTTTGACCAAATGATGTTTCGACTTTCTCCAATTACCCTCATCCCTCAATTTGTTTTCTGGTGCTATGCAACACGAAGATAGGTCAACACTTATTTGTTATACTGTGGGACAGTTTCATGAGAATTGAAATATATGAACAAGACGATTATTTGTGCAAGTGCCGTCGACCCACAGTGAGACGATTCTAGTCCAATGACGAAACTAATGACGCAATTTATGAATGCCAGGGGTCATACTCTGAATACAATGTTATTGAGAAATTTCATTTACGAAATGCCAATCCCATTTTCTAAGACGATTATAACTTAACAGTATGAAAATATAATGCAAATAGTGTTAAAATTAACGGAAACCTATATATAAATCGGTCTCGTGTCGCAAATCATGGAATCACCAGCTGCGTTATCATTGCTCATTGTACTGGCATTTTTCACGCACCTTTTTTTAAAACAAGCAACGCGCTTTCAATGACTGTATTAAATGCGTGTAACGATTGAAGAAATTGTACTTTTGAAATAAACCCCGTCTAATCCAATGGCCCCCCCCCTGGCCCCCATTAACAAACAAATTGTGATATAGAACTGTTAACATCAAAACTCAACAGCATACATGAAATTATCAAATAACGGCAGTAGTAGTGTGTATACATGCTTCGTTGAACATTGGGAAATCAAAACCGAATTGGCCAATAATATGCCCTGTTTTCTTTGACGAGAATCCCCTGCATTGCTGTAATCCAGGAAACCAATTCAGGTTTCATTTTCGTAATACTGAGCTTATGCTTGAGGTCCGCACTGCAGAAGTCAAAATGACAACATTTCTGAACTCCACAGTGCGCCACCACTGAGCATGTTGAGTGGTGCACGGTGTATCTAACTGTATACAAAGGAGCGTCATCTAATATCCACAACCCTAATTCCGAGTCAGTACAAGTGGCTTATATATCGTGATGGCGATCAGTCAAGGGTGAACTTGATTCGCTATTTGGTCAAATGTCTCGATTCGTGCACATGTACTCTAGGAGGGGCAGAGAATAACGTTTATAAAACCCACAGAAAAAAACAAAGGGATGGCTGTCAACCGTGTCCACGATGTTCAAGCGACTTCACGTTTGATAGTAATAAACGAACCATTTTGAATGGTTGTCCATTCGCTCACACAGGTGTGCATTCAATAAAACGTCACGACCGCGTTTCAGGACTTGATACATTAAAGTCTAAATAAACTATAGCCAACAAATCCCGGACTTTCTTACCCAGATATATGCCAGTATTTATACCTCGTTGAACTACTCTATTGAGTTAAATCAATGAAAAAATCTAACGTCTGACTTATTTGAAGGACCGTTGTGCACAAAACCTTTACCGACTTGACTTTTAATAACATCACACACCCCGCTTACAATCTATCAAATCAAATCTTCGTTTTTCACACCAAAATTATATTTGGCTTGACCTGAGTGACATTACCTTAGCCTGGCTATATTGCCCTGCTGATGTTTTTCCGTTCTTTCATGTATTGGACAGACTCGACCTGAGTCACAATAGGTTGAGAGTACTACCTGGTGGTGTGTTTTTGACTCACTAGGCGAATTGGAGTACCCTCGCCCTGATCACACTAACATCATACAACTAATACCTGGCTGGTGTGTTTGACCTCACTAAGTGTGTTATTACCTCTCCTGAATCACAATAAACATAAGTATGACAACCTCTGGTGTGTGTGACTCCTAGGTTTGGTTGGTTTACCTCGACCTGAATCACAATAACCTCAGTACACTACCTGATGCTGGTGTGTTTTGACTCACTAGGTGAGTTGCGTTACCTCAAACCTGAATCACCTAAACATCAGTACAAACTACTGCTGGGTGTTTGACTCACTCTGGGTGGGTTTGCGTAACCTCGACCTGAATCACAATCATCAGTACACTACCGACCCCTGCTGGTGTGTTTGACTCACTAGGGGTTGCGTTTAACCTCTAACCACCTCTACCTGATCACAATAACATCAATTCACTACCTGTTGGTGTGTTACGTTACTGGGTAGTTTGGAATACTCCTATCTGAATCACAATCACATCAGTACACTACCGCTGGTGTGATTTGACATCACAGGTGGGTTTGGTTTACCTCGATCTGAATCACATAAATCAGTAACTACCTGATGCTGGTGTGTTTTCGTTCCTCGACCTGAATCACAATAACATCATTACACTACCTGCTGGTTTGTTTGACTCACTAGGTGGGTTGCGTTACCTCTACCTGATCAAATATCATCAATTCAAAATACTGTTGGGTGTTTGAATGACTTCTGTGTATTTTTGAATACCTCTATCTGAATCACAATCACATCAGTTCACTACCGGCTGGTGTGTTTGACTCACTAGGTGGGTGGGTTTTCCTCTACCTGAATCACACTAACATCAGTACACTACCATGAATGCTGGTGTGGTTGACTCACTAGGTGAGTTGCGTTACCTCTACCTGAATCACACTAACATCAGTACACTACCGGCTGGTGTGTTTGACTCACTGGGTGGGTTGCGTTAACCCTCGACCTGAATGCACAATACATCAGTACACTAACCTGCTGGTGTGTTTTGAACTCACTAGTGGGTTGCGTTACTCTACCTGATCACAATAGCATCAATTCACTACCTGTTGGTGTGTTCGACTTACTGGGTATTTGGAATACCTCTATCTGAATCACAATCAACTCAGTTCACTACCGCTGGTGTGTTTGAACTCACTAGGTGGGTGGTTTACCCTCGATCTGAATCACAATAACCTCAGTTAACCCTACGGATGCTGGTGTGTTTGACTCACTGGTGGGGTTGCGTTCCACCTCACCCCTGAATCACAATAACATCACTACACTACCTGCTGGGTGTGTTTTTGACTCACTAGGTGGGTTGCGTTACCTCTCCTAATTCACAATAACTCAATCACTACCTGTTGTTTGTTGACTCATAGGTAGTTTGGAATACCTCTATCTGAAAATCCAATAACATCAGTTCAACACTATCTACTGGTGTTTTGACTCACTAGGTAGGTTGGGTTACTCTACCCTACCTGAGTCCACAATAACATCAGTACACTACCTGATGGTGTGTTTGCCTCATTAGGTTGGTTGGTTTTCCTCTACCTGAATCATAATAACATCAGTACACTACCTGCTTTGTGTGTTTTGACTTCACTAAGTGTGTAAGTGGACCTCTACCTGAATCACAATAAAATAGTAGACAACCTCCTGGTTGGTTTTGACTCACTAGGTGGTTGGTTTACCTCGACCTGAATCACAGTAACATCAGTACACTACCTGATGCTGGTGTGTTTGAACTCACTAGGTCGAGTTGCGTTAACCCTCAACTGAATCACACAACCTCAGACACACTACCTGCTGGTGTGGTTGAAGACTCACTAGGTGAGTTGCGTTACCTCGACCTGAATCAACAATACATCAGTACACTACCTGCTGGCGTGTTTGACCTCACTAGGTGGTTGCGTTACCTCTATACCGAATCACATATCATCAATTCACTACCCTGTTGGTGTGTTTGAACTTACGGGTAGTTTGGATACCTCTATCTGAATCAACATCACATCATTTCACTACCGCTGGTGTGTTTTGACTCGACAGGTGGGTGTGGTTTAACCCCTCGATCTGAATCACAATAACATCAGACACTACCTGAGCTGGTGTTGTTTTGACTCACTGGGTGGGTTGCGTTACCTCGACCTTAATCACAATACATCATACACTACCTCTGGTGTGTTTGACTTTCACTAAGTTGGTTGCGTACCTTACTGATCACAATAACATCAATTCACTACCCTGTTTGTGTTGAGATCTCACTAGGTAGTTTGGAGGAATAACCTCTATCGGAATCACAATAACATCAGTTCACTATCACTACTGGTGTGTTTGACTCACTAGGTGGTTGGGTTACCTCTACCTGAGTCACAATAACATCAGTACAATACCTACTGTGTGTTTGACTCACTAGGTTGGTTGGTTTACCATCGACCTGCAATTCCAATAACATCAGTACACTACCTGATGGTGTGTTTGACTCCTAAGTGTGGTAAGTGACCTCTACCTGAATCACAATAACATAAGTAGACAACTACTGGTGTGTTTGACTCACTAGGCTTGGTTGGTTTACCTCGACCTGAATCACAAAACATCAGTCCACTACCTGATGCTGGTGGGTTGACCTCACTAGTGCGTTGCGTTACCTCAACATGAATCACACTAACCGCAGTACACTACCTGCTGGCGTGTTTTGACTCACTGGGTGGGTTGCGTTACCTCGCCTGATCAACAATACATCAGTCCACTACTGCTGGTGTGTTTTGACCTCACTAGGTGGGTTTGCGGTTTAACTCTACCTGAATCACAATAACATCAATTCACTACCTGTTGGTGTGTTGACTTACTTAGGTAAGTTTGGAATACCTCTAACTGAATCACAATAACATCAGTTCACTACCGGCTGGTGTGTTTGACCTCACTATTGGTTGGTTTACCTCGACCTGAATCACATTAACATCAGTAACACTACCTGATGCTGTGTGTTTGACTCCTGGGTGGTTTGGCGTTACTCGACCCTGAATCACAATAACATCATTACACTAATACACTACCTGCTTACCTGATGGTGTGTTTGACTCACGCGGTGGGTTGGTATAACCTCTACCTGAATCACAATACAATCCATTCACCACTACCCCTACCTGTTGGTTGTGTTTGACTCACTATATTTTTGGAATACCTCTATCTGAATCACAATAAACATCATCACCAATAACTACTATATGTGTGTTGACTCACTAGGTAGGTTGGGTTACCTCTACCTGAGTCACAATAACATCAGTACACTACCTCCTGGTGTGTTTGACTCCACTAGGTTGGGTCGCAGGTCCTCTACCTCCATCATAATACATAGGTAACACTACCGGTTTGTTTCGTTTGATTCACAAGTATTGCGTACCTCTACCTGAAAAAAACTCACATAACATCAGTACACTACCTGCTGGCGTGTTTGACTCACTAGGTGAGTTGGTTACCCTCTACCTGAATCACAATGACAATCAGTACACTACCTAACTGGGTGTGTTTGACTCACTAGTTTGGTCGCATGTCCTCTACCTAAATCATAATAACATAGGTACACTACCTGTTGGTGTCGTTTGATTCACAAGTAGGTTGCGTTACCAACCTTCAAGACTCGCCTGAATCACAATACAGCATAGTTTGGAATACCGCTATCTGAATCACAAACATCAGTTTCACTACCCGCTTGGTGTGTTTGACTCACTAGGTGAGTTTGCGTTACCTCAACCTGAATCCCACTAACATTCATACACCACTACCTGCTTGGTGTGTTTGACTCACTGGTGGGTTGCGTACCGCGACTGATCCAATAAATCAGAATACCTGCTGGTGTGTTTGACGTCACTAGGTGGGTGCGTTAACCTCTACCACCTGAATCACAATAACATCAATGCACACCCTACTGTTGGTGTGTTTGACTTACTAAGGTCGTTTGAATACCTCGATCTGAATTACAAGAACATCAGTTCACTACCGCTGTGTGTTTGACTCCTAGGTGGGTTGTATTCCCTCGACCTGAATCACAAAATACAACAAAAAATCCAAGATATCCTACCTGATGCTGGTGTGTTTGAACTCACTGGGTTGGTTGCGTTCCCTCTGCCTGAATCACAATAACATCAGTACACTACCTGATGGTGTGTTTGATTCACTAGTGGGGTTGCGTTACTCTACCTGAATCACAATAAAAACACCCAAAATCCCCAATTCACTACCTTTGGTGTGGTTTGAATCACTAGGTAGTTTGGAATTCCTCTATCTAATCACAATCACATCAGTTCCCTATCTACTGGTTGTTTGACTCACTAGGTGAGTTGCGTTACCTCTACCTGAGTCACAATAACATCAGTACACTACCTGCGGTTGTGGTTTTGACTCCACTAGGTTGGTCGCAAGTCCTCTACCTAAATCATAATACCATAGGTACACTAGCCTGTTGGTGGCGTTGATTCCACAATGTGGTTGCGTTAACCTCTACCTGAATCACATAAACATCATACACTACCTGCTGGTTGTGTTTGACCCTAGGTGGGTTTTCGTTCCATCTACTGAATCACAATGAACCTCAGTACACTACCTACTGGTGTGTTTGACTCACTAGGTTGGTCGCAGGTCCTCTACAAATCATAAGACATGGTAAACCGTTGGTGCGTTTGATTCAAGCACAATGTATGTTGCGTTTCACCTCGACCTGAATCACAATAACATCAGTAAACTACCTGCTGTGTGTTTTGACTCACTAGGTGGGTTGCGTTACCTCTACCTGAATCAAATAACATCAATTCACTACCTGTTGGTGTGTTTGACTCATCACTAGGTAGTTTGGATCTCTATCTGAATCACAATAACATCAGTTTCCATCTTAACTGGTGTGTTTGACTCACTAGGTGGTTGGGTTACCTCTACCCTGAAGTCCAATAACTCAGTACACTACCTACTGGGTGTTTTGCCTCACTAGGTTGGTTGGGGTTTACTCGCCTGATCACAATAACAATCAGTACACTACCTGCTGGCGTGTTGACCTACCTAAGTGTGTTAAGATGACCTCTACCTGATCACAATAACATAAGTAGACAACCTACTGGTGTGTTTTGACTCACTATGTGGTTGGTTTACCAGCCTCGACCTGAATCACAATAACACCAGTACACTACCTGATTGCTGGTGTGTTTGACTCACTAGGTGAGTTGCGTTACCTCCACCTGAATCACACTAAACATCAGTACACTACCAAGCAACTACCTTCTGGTGTGTTTGACTCACTGGGTGGGTTTGCGTTACCTCTACCTGAATCACAATAACATCAGTAAACTACTACCTCCTGGTGTTTTTGACTCCTAGGTGGGTTGCGTTACCTCTACCTGAGTCACAATAACATCAGTACACTACCTGTTGGTGTGTGGTTTGACTTACTAGTAGTTTAGAAATACCTCTATCTGAATCACAATAACCTCAGTTTTCACTACCGGCTGGTGTGTTTTGACTCACTAGGTGGGTTGGTTTACCTCGACCTGAATCACAATAACATCAGTTACAAACCTACCTATGCTGGTGTGTTTTGACCACTGGGTGGTTTGCGTTACCACCTCCGACCTTAATCACATAACATCATACACTACCTGCTGGTGTGTTTGACTCACTAGGTGAGTTGGTTACCCTCTACCTGAATCACAATAATATCAATTCACACTACATGTTTGGTTGTGTTTGGACTCACTGTAGTTTGGAATACCTCTATCTGAATCAACAATAACATCAGTTCACTCTCAACTTGTGTTTTTGACTCACTAGGTAGGTTGGGTTAACCTCTACCTGAGTCACAATAACATCAGTACACTACCCTACTGTTTGTTTTGACGCACTAGGTTGGTTGCAGATCCTCTTACCTAAATCATAATACATAGGTACCCTACACTACCTGCTGGTGCGTTTGATTCACAAGGTAGGTTGCGTTACCGCTACCTGAATCACAATAACTCAGTACACTACCTGCTGGCGTGTTTGAACTCACTAGGTTGGTTGCGTTACCTCTACCTGAGTCACAATAACATCAGTACACTACCTGCTGGTGTGTTGTTCTCGATCACTAGGTAGTTTGGAAGACACCTCTATAGGGAAACCAATAACCATCAGTTCACTATTACTGGGTGTTTGACTCACTAGGTAGGTTGGGTTTACTCTACCTGAGTCACAATAACATCAGTTACACTACATATGGTTGTGTTTGACTCACTAGTGGGTTGTTTACCTCGACCTGGCTCACAATAACATCAGTACACTACCTGCTGGCGTTGTTTGACTCCTAAGTGTGTTAAGTGGACCTCATACATGAATCACAATAACATAAGTAGACAACCTACTGGTGTGTTTGGACCTCACTAGGTTGGTTGGTTTACCTCGACCTGAATCACAATAAAACCTCAGTACACTACATCTGTGGTGTTTTGGACTCACTAGGTGAGTTGCGTTACCTCAACCTGAACACACGGAAATCAGTACACTAACGCTGGGTGTTTGACTCACTGGGTGGGTTGCTTTAGCCTCGACCTGAATCAAAATAACACCGTACACTATACCTGCTGGTGTGTTTGACTCACTAGGTTGGTTGTTTTACCCTATCAGGGTCTGAACCTGAATCACATAACATCAATTTCACGATACCTTTTGGTGTGTTTGACTTACAGTATGTTTGGAATAACCCGTCTTCTGAATCACATAACATCAGATTCACTACCGTCTGGTGTGTTTGACTCACTAGTGTGGATTGGTTTACCTCGACCTGAATCACAATAACATCATTAGCAGACTAACCTGATGCTGGTGTGTTGACTCAAACTGGGTGGTTGCGTTACCCCCGGCTCGACCTGAATCACAATACATCATACAAAGCCTACCGTGCTGGTGTTTTTGATTCACTAGGTGGGTTGCGTTACCTCTACTCTGAATACCAACATATATCAATTCCAACACATGTTGGTGTGTTTGACTCACTAGGTAGTTTGGAAAATAACCTCTATCTTGAATCACAATAACATCAGTTCACTATCTACTGGTGGGTTTGACTCACTAGGTGGTTGGGTTACCTCTACCTGGTCACAAACATCAGAGTCCACTACCTTACTGGGGGGTTTGACTCACTAGGTTGGTTGCAGAATCTCTACCTAAATCATAATAACATAGGTAACTACTGTTGGTGCTGTTTGTTCACAGTTAGTTGGGTTACCTCTACCTGAATCACAATAACCTCAGTACACTTACTGCTGGTGTGTTTGACGCACTAGGTGGGTTGCGTTACTCTACCTGAATCACAAGACATCAGTTACACTACCTGCTGGTGTTGTTTGGACTCACTAGGTGAGTTATGGACCCTCGACCTGAATCACAATAACATCAGTACACTATGCTGGTGTGTTTGATTCAATAAGGTAAGTTGTGTACTCTACTTGAATACCAATACCATCAGTAAATTACCTGTGGTGTGTTTAGACTCACAGGGTGGGGGTGACCTCAATAATGTGTTGTACTTGACATAATTAATACCCTGGCAGATCATTCCACAAAGGTGTATTCAACTCAGTACGGAAAAGAGCTAAGCACATGGATTGGGTTCGTCCACACCGTCCGCTGGGTAACGGTGGTAACAATAAAAATCTCCTTAATTCATTGCCAGATGGAGTGTTTCTTCGGTACATCCACTTACTCACTCTTAACCTGACTGGCAATAATCTGCGTACATTGCCAGATGACGTGCTTACCTCATTAGACAATTTGGTACTACTCCGTCTCAGTGGTAATAACTTCACGATTACTTCATCTTCTTTCGATTTGTTCAGGGTCACGAGAAATCTACAAAGTTTAGATGCATCCGATAGTAATTTGAAAAATATTTTCTTCCAGGCCTTTCGAAACGTAACACATTTGATATACCTCAATATGAGTATAAATTATATAGATATACTGCCCTCATTCAGTGCACAAAAACAACTACAAGTGTTAGACCTGAGTGAGAATGAATTACACAATATCGAATCGACCGCTTTTAGCGGACTCGAAAATTTGAAATTCTTAGCCCTTCAAGAGAATGGTTTGCTCGAAATGTCAGAACACATCTTCCATGGTTTAGAAAAAATGGCGATTTTGAATATATCACATAATTCTATTCAAAAAATTAGCCATGGTGTATTTAATGATACTACTTTGCAAGTTATTGATCTGAGAGGGAATAACCTGTACGAAATATCACATGATTCGTTCTCAGGAACAGATAATTCAACCACTTTATTAGCAAACAAATATTCAACATGTTGTTTTATTGATGAAGCAATTATGCGTTTCTGAGGAACCACGCTCAGAATATCTAACATGCAACAGAATGTTGCAACATATTTCGCTAAGGATTTCGGTATGGGTTCTCGGGTTATCCGCTTTTATATTCAATGCAATCGCATTTTATGTGCGTTCTTGTAAACGAAGACAACAATCGAACAAAGTCCAAACTTTGCTAATTTCAAACCTTGCGTTTTCAGATCTACTCATGGGTATCAACATGCTACTACTAGCTTTTGGTGATTTGTCTTATGGCGAAAATTTACCATCCTATGCCATGCATATTTGGAGGAATTCATTTGCTTGCAAACTAGCCGGAATGTTATCAATTTTATCCAGTGAAGGTTCCGTCCTTTTTATAACATTAATAAGTATTGATCGACTTTTGGGCGTTAAATATCCTTTTAGTACCCGCCGTTTGACCACAAAATCTACTCGTATTTGTGTTGCGTTAGTTTGGTTGGTATCCTTGCTTCTCAGTGTCATACCCATTGCCCAAGAAAATGTTATGAGTGTTTCTGAAGTGCGCATAGGAATTCCAATTGTAAGACGACAGGCAGCAACAACTAAAAATGACTCATTTCCAGTTACATCCGTTGATGTTGATGTCATATTCCAAATTGTCGAGGTACCTTTAGGAAATAGAACTTATAAATCCGCTTATGTGAAAGACGTCGACGTTACACAACGTGTGAAAAATGTCTCCTACTTGTATTCAGATACTGAAAGTCAACTTGCCACCTATTACTCCATCGTGGTTTTTATCGGTATTAACCTTTTGTGTTTTGCCGTAGTAGCATTTTGCTATATTCAAATTTTCATGAATGCGAGGAAAACTGCAAAACGAGCGTCAAGTACGCAAAACCACGATGAAGAATTACGAATGGCTAGAAAAATGTTTCCTTTAGTCTTCACAGACTTTTGTTGTTGGGTACCGCTTTGTCTGACATGTATTCTTGCGCAATGTGAAGTAATCCCACCAATTTCCCCTGAAATATACGCATGGACAGCAGTGTTAATTTTACCCATCAATTCCTCAATCAACCCTTTTCTGTATACACTTTTTCAATATATATCCGATATAAAGGAAAGGCGAGAAGAAAGAAACGCTGGGCAAAATATTAATATGCAGGTTCGGTAAATGTCAGTTATTGCTTGTGCGTATGTGTGTACGTGCTTTCATTATGTATGCAACAATGACGTTCTTGAGAGAGGTCCTTTTTATTACATAAAACTGACGTATGTAACTTTTATTATATAAAACTGACGTATATAAATGTTATTATATACAACTGACGTATATAACTTTTATTATATAAAACTAGTGTATAACCTTTATTATATAAAACTGACGTATGTAACTTAACACTTTTAACTACCTAGGGGCTTGCGTTAGTGCATTACGGGGGGGCTAGCGACCCATACATTATAAAACCACTTTCCTAAAGGATTTTTAGAAGAGTTCAACCACACGGTACGAAGGCTTCAAAGACATCAACAATAAAGAATCGAAAAGAAAAATGTCAGCAAGAAAACTTGGGCAAAACATGCGTCAAAATGAGCGAAACAGACACTAATTAGTTTCTGCATTCTCTACGGCATTGATTCGTCCAGACTTGTGCTGATTGCTTTAGTTGGTGAAGCATGAACCATATTAACCGTATTAACCATATTATAGTGAACCGCTATATGATCAATATTAAAATATTATGGCACTATTGGCCTTCTATACTTTCAAGTTTCTTGTTTAGTTTCTTGTTTATTTTCTTTGTTTATATCGCTATGTGTATACATTACGACAATTGCACAAGGCAGGCTCCTTGGGGCCCCATGCTAACGCAAAAGCCACGCGATGAATTTGATTTTTCTCGTCAACGCGAGCGCAACTGAAAGATAGTACAAATAAAAATATAAACCAAATATATTGCAGAGTTGCAGGCCGAAAAATGGCTCTTAGGAGCACCCTCCTTTAAATAACGTGAGGTTTCTACCTCCTACAGTTTGTGTAAGTTAGTGTAAAGAAGTAGTGCTCTGCTTCATTAATATAATTGGTCCAATTGACCACTTTTAGGGGCGTTGGACAGTATCAAGACAAGATATATTTAGTATATTAGTTACATATAACAATAGAATTAACAGGGTGAGGAAAAAATAAATACATAAAAATACATCGGAGTACATTAAAATGGGCTATATTTAATCTTCACTATTTTGTTAAATTCAATATAAAACGTATCGACCTCTCACGAACATTAATTATGAAAGCTTTAAAAATATTATCACCTTAATGGTTATAAAGAGCCGAAAGAATCGATACGGGTGCATGCCCAATATGACACAAAACTAGCTTGGTAATCAATAATGGAAAATTAATGAGACTAAAAATATTCCTAATGCGTTAATCGGAACGAATTTCACTTGAATTTGGCAATATTTAGCATCACTCTAAAGTTCAAATAATTCCACCTATCTTCATAGCAGTATGTTGGTAACATTACTTTTGACACGTTTCAAATATACTCAAATCAGCCTCAAACCGGTGAAACAAATTTGACGTTGATTTGGCAGTGTACAATAGCTTAACTCTTTTATATTAATTTCGTTAATCATTTTATTTATTGAAACACCCTTTAGACTGTAGTCGTGAGGCGGCCTCAATGAAGAGTACAGTATGGCTTGCAGTTGTATACTATTTTATTGCTGAAAGCAATAGGTCATCCAAGGTGTCTAGTTGAAGAATCTACCGCTTGGGCAATTGAATTATCAAGGTCACAGGTCACATAATGGGATTACATTTCCAAAATGCATGAATAAAGTTACTAAATATCACACATTTCCTTAGGTCCAAAGCGTTAAAGTCAATGGCGACGTGCCTCAATAGTGGCTAAATAACGATATTTTGGGTCAAAATAGGTCAAAGGATGAACAAAAATCGTTTGCACACAGTGGTCAACATTTTCAAATGCTCCTACAAATACGTGTTTGAAGGTAGTCCCCTATTTTATGTCGTAACACAATGACACTGAAAAGTTTGCTGTACAAACGATTTTCTTTGATCTATTTGACCTATATATTGGTAATTAAACATATGATACATGGCTATTGACTTTTTCCTCTCTACCAGAGGAAGAATTTGTGACATTTGAACAATTTTGGAAATTGAATCACCTGAAGCCCATGATACACTTCCAGTCGCAGCGAGCGATTGGCGCGCGCAATACCGGATTTTGACCCAAGATCAAGTGTTACGCATGCTTATGAGCAGAAATCGCTCCCTGCGACTGGAAGCATATCATGGGCTTTAGGTGACCTGTGACCTCAATAACTCAAATTGTCCAAGGTTGCCAAGGTGGCACCCGCTGGATTCTTCCACTGCACACCCTGGTCTATACTTTTAACAATAAAATTGAATTAACACTTCTCTCCAAGTTCTATCCGACAATTTCACTTGGTTTATAGCAATAAAGCTGCAAAATGTATTGCACTGGTAACATTGTAAAGAATTTATTTTAAAAAAATGGGCCACACTGTAAATTAATTTTGCAATGATAAAACTGTTTGCTTATAAAGAGATTATTTAAGTACCTGTAGCCTGTACACAAATGTAGTATTCTCACAATTTTGTAGTAGATAAATGATATGATATTTAAGGGTTAAAGTTACCCCCAAAAGAAGCGTGCGTGTTGTTAGCTTTAACACTTTTTCAATATTTGTACATAAATATGTATTTTTCCTTATTTTCCAGCGGAAAAATCATTTCCTCTCTAATGGTTGAAATAAAAGCCGTTTGTTAACAAACTAACCGCAAGCCACATTATGTATGAGTGT